>JAUKNM010000055.1:1005000-1050000 GCA_030765045.1 Tenodera sinensis | reverse complement strand
GGATATGAAAGAAAGGGTAACAAGTGCATATTAATAGAAAGAGACGATATCGATATCCTCAGATGGCGACATAAATATCTAAAAGACGTAAAAGGTTTAGGGACCAGGGGAAATCAATTGTTTATACAGACGAGTCATTTGTAAATTTAGGTCATACAGTAACAAAGGCGTGGAGGGATACCAAAGTTAAAAGTGTCCGTCTCGTCAAGCAGCAATTGAAGGACTAAGTACAGGACTCAGGCCACCTCGAGTCGCTCGCGGAGAGAGATTCGCAACTAGTACATGTTGCAACACTGCGCTCCATTTAACGTGTACTGTCTTTTAAGGGTGAGACGCGCTATAGAATTTACTATTAAGTTTAGAGTGCTTAACAATTTCCTACTAATTTTAGTATGATTAGCGTAATGTGGATATGTATGAAAATTAATAAATTTATTTTTGTCTTGTTATTTGCTCTGCTTTTAACATTGTCGTATTGGTTTTGTTGTGTTTTGTAATCTTCAGTAAGTTAATCAATTAATCGATCAATCAATCCAAAATATGTTTTGTGCTTTATCCAATTGAGCTACTGCGTAGTTCGAATCTGCTAGGTTGTATTCAGTTAGGGTCATAATCCACTCTAATAAAATAGATCTTATCTGCATTTGGTCATTATGAAATTCGCTGGAGTTTCTAATGCTAAATTTAAAGCAATTATAAGAATCGCTCCTGCTTTCAGAACATCTCAAGGATAGCATCTGTTAATCCTGGATGGGAATAGGAAATCGCGATTTTAACACATTTATAAATTACGGCTACTTAAAATCAAATTATAAGGAACAGGTTGACTAACTGGCACAGTGCGGAAACTTGAGAAGTTGCGTTGAAGTGAGAAAAACGATTAGAAACATTTGAAGCACTGATATAGAGAAGAAAGGCGTGTAAAATGAACAGGCCGAAGAGGCACTAAATGCATTTGGTTTAGAAACTGATAAAGAGGGAACCATTAACAGGAAAGGAGACAACACATTTTAACAGATGAATTGGAAGATATGGTGAATGGGAACAAGGTTCAGGTTTGAAGATTATTTTAATACTTTGATAGTATCGATATATATATATTGTTTATATTGCGGAGTCGAAGAGGAAAGAATGGTTGAAGTTGGCCTTTCAGTTAAAGGTTGCCCTTTGCAGCAGAACGATATCAGTGTCTGATTATGACCTGCAGATGATTAACTTTTATTTTCTCTGACACGTACTTAGTGCGTAAGGAAAGTTCCAACGAAAAGCTCGATACCGAAATATCAGTGGAAATACACGTTTTGAGGTCCCCTGAATAAAAAGAGCATTTTGTGAAAAAGGTCTGGTATGTGCGCACGCGCGTGTGTCCTTATGTCGGTGTGCCTGTGAAAAACAGAACTTAACATTTAAAAATTGGTTAATTACTAAGCTTATTATGTACGTTCAGCATCTTCCAAGGATGTGACATGAAGAGGGACCGAACCTTCACACAAGAAACAAAAGATTGCGGAGTTTGGACTATAAAAAGTGGGAGGGGTCAGTCTCTCACATGATCTCACCACAGTCAACGTAGGAACGTTTTAAATAAAATTTTTGCATGATTTACATTCAACGTTGTCACCATTTACAATAAAATATTCACTCCCAAATTCCTGTACAACTTCAGCAATACGTGAATATTTCGGTTTTCGTGCTGGAGGCATTTTGCTCTATGCCTGGAACTAGTGAACACATTCAAGAGACACTATGCACTGTAGGCAATGTGCTTTGTGCTGTTTTGTACCCGTGCAATCACGTCACGTTCTGCCCATGTGGATGTAACTTGAGATCACCTCATTTCGCGATAGCTGTATAAAAGTGCGGAGCCTAAACATGAATATTTTCAAGAGAATCCCCCTACCTCAGACTATCGTTTACATGCGTGGAAGATTTTTCGATAGGTAATTTTTATTTTATCAAATATAGCACTAACGATTTTGATAAACATACCACGTGTTTAAGATGTTTTATGACAAATGAAATGTATATCTTAAATGTTCTGAGAAGTCCTCTTCATTCTTGATGATTTTTGCCTAATTGGTATTCCGTAAGAGATGGACAAAATCTTAGCTCACAAAAGCTGTGAATCTCGTTAAAACGCAAGTTTATGTCAAACACGTTTTTTATGGAGTGAACCATTTCCGAGACATTTCTTGTTTGAATTTGTCAGTACTTATGCTTTTCTCTAAATTTGCTGTTTTATGTCCTAGACATCCAGCACATAGAGACCAGATTTCAGCATTGCTTAAGACCACTGTATTCCCCTATTTCCATTGTACCTACAAGGAAATATGTACCTAATTAAACAACTTCTATTACGTTTATCTCGATTAATATAAAGTAGATAGAAGAATAAACGTTCTTAAGAACCGTATGTACAGCCATGGAAAAATAAATGATTGAGCGCATTAGGAGAGCAGAATATTTGTACGAGTAAGCCCCACGTTCTGTTGGAGCGCGGTTTACACAAATTGATATTTCCAACATTCAGCCGGAGTTTATTAATAGTCTTTTCCAGATATTATCGTCTGTCGGACACACAAATAGGTTGTGTCTTGAATCACCACTTGCATTTGTATTTTCTCCTGATAAAGAAAGGGATGGTGTAGCAAACTGTCTATTTCTGTATCCGACAGACGATATCATATGGAACTAATTATCAATAAACTCAGCTCCATGTTGAAAATATCGACTTCTGTATACCATGCTGCAACACGACGTGGGACTTAGAATTACTCTGCTCTCCTAATGCGCTCAGTCATTTTTCCATGGTTGCACAAGACTAAGTAACGAAAATCATGAGTGCACATATCGGGTTTTTTTACGTTCTGTACCACGAAGAGAAGGTATTTCATTCCACCTAAGTGGAATGAAGGTAGTGAGATTTCATTGAAAATCGCTTTGACGTTTCCTGAATCCACAAAATGAATGTTCAGAAAAAGGTTTTTGTGTGTATGTGTGTGTTTCTCTGTGTGTTTGTGTGTGCGTATCCTTGTGTGTGTGTGTGTGTGTGTGTGTGTGTGTGTGTGTGTGTGTGTGTGTGTGTGTGTGTGTCTGTCTGTGAACGGCAAAATAAAATCTAAAGGTCGGATAAATACCAAACTAGGTGTTCATTGTCTTCCAATGAGCGAGACGAATATTTTCAAAAAAGCTCTCTTACCCAAAGTACCCTTTACGTGGAACGTTCTTAGAAAATTTTAATTTTCTCAAAAATGGCTCTAACGATTTTGATTAAAGTACCAGTGTTTAATATATTTTCATTCTCACCCCTCTCTTCCGAGGGTGCCCCATCAGGGGCATAAGCGCAAATTATTTCATTCATCGAGGGGCTAAAATCCTCCCCTCCCGGTCTTGCTTATCCCATCAAGGATTATTTTGAAGACAAATAAAATGTATAGGTATCTTGAATTTTCTAGGAATATCTTCAGAAGTTCTCTTTATTCTAGGTGACTTTAGCGTAACTGGTAAACCGTAAGAGATAGACAGAATCTTACTACATAAAAAGTAGATCTTAAAACGCACCTTATGTAAAGTAGGTGTATTTTTTATGGAGCAAACCACTTCCGAGGTATTCCTTGTTATTTGTTTGAGCTTACCAACACTTATACTTTTCTCAGATAGGAATACGTTATTTTTTTATCTCTTGGCCATACAATGAGAATGGAATTACAAAGCCCTCACATAGCGAGCAGCTTTTAAAAGATTTGACTATCCCTTAATGCCTTCTGTATTTCCGTATTTTCCTTGCACCTCCAAGAAAATAAAAAATACGATAATCTCTACAAATATGGAATTAATATTAATATGGGATTAATATGGATTACTATGGAATAGAGAGAAAGAGAAGTACGCTTTATAAGAATATTCTATACAAGAATAGAAAAAGTCACAAAAGTGTAACACATAAGAATTTTTAAGTTTCAAAGGTGTGGACAGTTGGTAAGTCACAGAGGTCAAGGAAAGTCAAAGAGGCAAATAGGATAACCTCTTCAGCGGCAGCGGCAATCACAAAAAGAATTATGCAGCGCAACTGGCATTTGTGTATCACACAGCCTCAGTTATAATAGCAACGTGAACCTAGCTAAGGAAGTGTTCAATGATTCGTGTATTTCAAAACACATGTAGTGTGATCGCACAAAAGCTAAAAGCCTCGGCCCCCAAAAAGTGTGTCCGATTTTACTGAAATGTTGAAAGACTCATCTAAGTCGAGCTTTTTTCTCTCTCTCTATTTGCACTGATGCGTCTATCTAATAAAAACAGAAAGCTGTTCCCAGTAGTCTTGTGGTATTATGTTCCAGATGTTGGAATACAACATAAACTTTTAGACTTTATAGAACAAAGTGATGGAACGGTCATAGGCACTCACAAGTTGCTGAAAACTTGCCTTGTGTCTCACGGTTTAGATGTTTCTAATTGTAGTGCATACTGAGTGGAAATGCAAATGTAAACTTTGAAAAACACAATTCAGTTATGAAACTGCTTAATGATGATAACAGAAATATTTTAAAGGCTCATTGTTCGAATGTTTTACATAATGCTGTAAAACGTGCAAGTGGTATTTTAAACATTGATATAGAAAATTTAGTTTTAAAATTGTATGGTCAGTTTTGCATTTCTGCAAAGTGGAGGGATTCTCTTGAATAATTTTTCAGTATGTAGAAATGGAATGGAGGAGTGAAATTCTCGGGCACGTTCCTACCAGGTAGTTAACACTAACTCCTGCTGTTGAAAGGATAATTAAAAGCTGGGTACCAACGAGACATTATTTTAAAAGTATTAATGATTGTCCTAAAGTATTGGAAAAATATTTAAATGACTTTAATGACCCAGAAAGGAATTAATATTACAGTCATATTTAGTTTTCTTCTCATATGGGTAACGTAATAATGGAACACTGAAAGAAACTAGAATGTGCTGCCGTAAGTCTTTTGAAATAGTAAAAACTGTAATTATGGCTGACACAAAATTTAATGGCGGATGACACGAGGAGCTGATCACCACACAAAGTTCAATCAGAGACTTCCTATGCCTTGCGGAGTTGTGTAGTTACACA
Organism: Tenodera sinensis; assembly: GCA_030765045.1. Taxonomy (NCBI): domain Eukaryota; kingdom Metazoa; phylum Arthropoda; class Insecta; order Mantodea; family Mantidae; genus Tenodera; species Tenodera sinensis. The sequence goes on along the minus strand of JAUKNM010000055.1, from coordinate 1,044,908 downwards.
CTCTGTGAAACGAGTCTGTAAAACCGGTGACATATATAATTTGCACCCACAAAATGTATTTGCACAACGGAAAAGAGAATAGCAATTATCAGCTATCAGTCGCTATTACATTTTGTGTATGCCATAGTAAAATCAATCAAAGAATAGCTGACAAACTTTTTGTAGTGCTACAAATGAAATGTTGAATGAATTGACTTGTTCCTCCAGGGCTGTTACTGAGACTAACTTTATAGATTTCTATTCCATTTTTCTTGCATATCTGAACCAGCATTTCAAATTTGATGAAGCGTTTTCAGTAGAATATTGGATACCATTTACTTCAGTATTTGAACTGACAGCACTTTCAGAAACTTCTGGAATCTCTTCGGATCGAAGTTGATGAAGATGCTCGGTATGAGGAACTTACTAATCCCTATGATGTTTTAAAACTGCCGTCTCTCAGGAAGGAAATGCTTGTAAAAAATGAGTATGTTTTCACTTCCTTAAAAAGTAGAAATCTCAATTTGCCTAATCTATTTAGGGTAGTTGGATTTCTTTTCAGTGCGTCTGTATCAAATGCTGGTAGAGAAAGAATTTTTCGTTAGCGAATAAATGGACTGGACTAATAAAAACAGAATTTCATACTATGCCGCTCGCAAAAGTTAAAGGCATGTGAACGCTGGCTAATGCTCCAGCGGAGCGCTGTTGCCAAGCGTAGTGCGTGTACCGGCAGAGGTTCTGTACATAAGAGCGTGTGAGATGCATGTACCAAATTCGGCAGCGCTGGTAGCAGGGGCAAGCTTAGGATTCGCTGGAGTCTGCAGTACGGCCCGCCTCCATATGCCTTTAACCTTTGCGAAGATTATAGTGTAAATTTTGAATGTCTATAGTTGTAAGGAATTTGTCTCTTGTGTAGTGTGACACATGTATACAGAAAGAGGCACGATCTGTTGCCAGATGCCAGAAGGCCATCAATAATTGAAATACAATGTTTTAAATCACTGTAAGTGTAATCTGTCGAGTGTTGAACCTCTGTTCTGGGTTCTTTCCTTTCTTTTCTGTATTTTCAGGAATATATGAAATTTGTGTTGTTAATGTAGTGGTATAGTTTTTATAGAGAATAATGATACAATACCACTTCTTAACATTTGTTATTCTTTTTTTTTTATTTCCAATAATATTTTCGAAATGCAATCTCAATGTTACAATATTCAGTGTAAACAACAGCAACTGAAGTTATTACAATATTTCGACAAATTGAAAACTAAAATTTAACAACTGTGCAGAAATATTAATTACATTATTTATGTAAATTAACAACTGTATGATATTAATGAAATTGACAGAATATTTTATGCAACATAGGCGAACATTTCATTTGTTGAAAATTATGTACCTACATGCCGCAAATGGCATCTACTTCTGTGACGAGTATCTTAGGAAGAAGATCAAAGGAATTATGAGCAACGTTCATTTCTCTGTTAATTATATCTGCAAGGACTACAAAGAGGTTACACATGAAGATGTCTGTGACACTAAGAACTCAAAGCTGTCACTAAATTTAGTGTCAGGTTTCAAAAAGTGTGGGATATTTAGATTAAATTAACTCAGATAGACCTTATCCTCTCAAAATCAGACATGCTGAAAAGAGGTTACACATTTAAGTTGAATGAAATTGAGGATTTTAATTTGTAGGTATATTAATTTATTTAGTTGTATAATTTAAATTCCAACTTTGGAATGTCATTGAAAGTGTTACTTTCATTTTTTGGTTACTAACAAAAATGTTTTTGTGGTCAAAGTTTGCATATTAAAGTTTAAATTTGAGTATTCCAAATGTTTAGTTCTTCCGGGCTTGTAGGCCGTGGTCTAGAAGGCATGGTAGATACCAACGTTTCGCCAAGTACTGCGCTTGGCATCATCAGGGTAACACGATCCTCCATCTCCACTGGTCAGAGTTAGAATGTGGAAGCAGAGGAGTAGAGGAAGAAATGACCGTTAATGTCCGTTACGTTTATTTATATGGGTGAACCAGATATATCGCAAAGAAGAAATACTACGTGTACATAAAGCATGGATACCGGTTTTAGATAGACTATCAGACACACAACAGTTGTAATAAAACCCCACCTACAACCGGCCAATCACTACCGTAGACGGCGTAATAATGCCCCGCCCACCCCCACCCATATAAATAAACGTAACGGACATTAACGGTCATTTCTTCCACTACCCCCCTGCTTCCACATTCTAACTCTGACCAGTGCAGATGGAGGATCGTGTTACCCTGATGATGCCAAGCGCAGTACTTGGCGAAACGTTGGTATCTACCATGCCTTCTAGACCACGGCCTACAAGCCCGGAAGAACTAAACATTTGGAATAATCAAGACACTGGCCGTGAAAGCCTAAACACATATATTTAAATTTGAACTTCATATGCATTATTTAGAAATAGGTGTTGTGGTCAATGTATCCCCAATTGCCGTGTAAATTTGACCAAATTACCTTCATATTGTAAATAATTAATGAAAACACTCAACTAGTCATGATCATAACCGTTGAGGCCCCCCAATAGAAATTTAAGAAATGAAGTTATAGATAATAGACTAGATTCTATGCTATAATGAAATTTAAAACTGTTCAAAGTAACCCCGCTTTACGGTACTTCATAGGATTTTGATGAACCGCTGTCAAGTACACGGTTGCTTTTATCTCCTCACTGCATCAAAGTATCTTCTTGGGACGAATCAGTAACTTCCATCTCTTTACTGTAATGAAAAACAAGTTTTATACATCTTCTCAAACAAGCATGTTAAGCTGAACAGAGAACAAAACATTTTTGGGTCAAAAAACATTTTGAACCAAGTAGGGAAAGAAGGGGTAAAGTGGCCACTAAGGAAAACTTAATTTTCACCGAACCATTACATTACATTCCTTTTTTTTTTTTTTTTTTTTTTTTTTTTTTTTTGTAGATTAAATGAGGAAATGGATCGCGATCATCTACCACATTATCCGGCTTCTACAGAAGATTACAACCTACCAACTAAATATTGGAGTGCAAGAAAACGAATCATTTCATTATCAAGCGTTTAACATTAGGTACCTACCGACCAATCATTTTTATCGAAACATGGTTACATATAGAAGCTGGCTGCATGCACATTTTGAATCTGTATATTTCACTATATATTTATAATTAAGAAAATAATATAATATTGTGACTTTGGTGGGTGTAAAGTAAAGAAGACAGATGTAGTCGAGATAAAGAAACACTTTTATTTCCGTAAACAGTAACTTTGTACACTCGTTGCAACAGCAAGAAAGTCTTTACCGATTCACCAACAGCACGGCTCCGAATTCGTAACACAAAAACTGTCCCTTCTCACACTTTACCGCTATTTATATCTCCCAAGCACTATTCTGGAAACTTCAGGAAAGTTCAGTTATTATTGCGGTGAAATACAACGCAGAAAATTCCAGAAGTCTCTATCCCTTTCTCTCTTTCAGCAAGCGCCCCAACAATGCGGCCATTCTCTGTCTCTTCCCTTCGGCTCCTTTGCGGTAGTGCCAACAATAATGCGATGGGCGACACTGCTCCCTCCTCAAGGCTGGTCGTCCCGAACAGCACCATCGTAACGGGCCAGACGATCCAGGTGTACCACTAACATCTTTCCTCGGGGCACCTTCTGGATGCGGTAGACTACGTCGTTAATCCTCTTTACCACTTGGTACGGTCCTTGCCACGGTTGTGGAAGTTTTGGGCAGCGTCCCTTGGTCCGGGTAGGGCGGTACAACCAGACCATGTCTCGTACCACCGCTTGTTTAGCCAACGGAACGCGTCTAGGTGGTTGCCGAATAGGCCGGGCGTCTCCGGTGTCGATGTAGTGAAGCACTCGGTCCGTGCGGCCGTAATCACTGCTGCCTTGGCTGAAGACGCGCTGATATCGTCTCAGCAGTTTTTGGACCTTCTCTCTCTGTTCAGCGGTCAGGTGGTCGGCCGCCCTCTCCAGTAAGCCTTCCAGCTGGGGCCCCAGGTGTTGCGTCGGCACCGGCTCCTGGGTCTTGTCTATTGGTGTTGCGCTGACCACGGGCTCGCACGCCCCAACTCCGTCCCGGCCTGGACGTCGTGATCGGTGTCTGTTGGGTTAGCAGTCTCACCGGCACCCCCTCTCGGCACGGCAACAATGTCCTGGCTACGCAGAGCCCGTGCACATGCGTCTTCCGGTCCAGCAGCATGTTCTTCTTGCGCTAGCCTTGCAGTCGCGCCGTCACTACCATCTCGCTTCTCGCGGGGACAACTACGTCTTCCCTGAGAATGACCCTGCAGATTCCAAGGCGTTCTTCGGGGTGCCGGAGCATTACTTCCTCTCCCTTAAGCCGCAGAACCTTCTTGCCGATGTCGACCGTCGCCTCGTGGCTCCTGAGGGCATCCAGTCCCAGTATCACCTCCTCAGCCACCTCCGCGACGAACACCCACAAACGCAAGACACTTCGCCCCAGGGTCAACTGCAGCAGGGCCTCCCTCTCCACAGGCAAGGTGTCACCCGATGCCGTCAATAGTTGGTACGGTCGGCTCGGTTTTCTCGACGGCAAGCCCCTGGCTACGTCAGGTCTGATGACAGTCACGGCTGCTCCAGTGTCAACAAGCACGCGGCACGGCTTCCCTCTCACCCAACCGTCCGCGATGAGGCTGTCATCCATCCGTCGGCTGACGGCGTGCAGTGTCACTCGAGGGGATGATGGTGATGGCGCCGACGTGCCCCTCGCCACGCCGGCCATTACTCGTTTTCCGGCTGCTCTTCTTAGTGCCGGCGGTCTCTCATCAGGTGTCCCGGCTGGCCACACCCCCAACACACGCCACCTGGTCTTCGTCGGCGTCTTTGGACTGGTCTGCGGTCTTCATCGTAGCGGACACTTCTTGTCTTCGAGGTCGGGGTAGCCGTCACTTTGGCCGCTTCCATCCTTAATGCGGCCGTTAGTGCCTCGTGGATGGTCTTGTAGTCGCCGAGCATCAGGCGTTGACGTATCTCGGCATCGCGTACCCCGTCGACGAAGGTATAGGCGGCTTCTCGGGATACGAATTCGGAGGGGAGGTCGACCAAGGCTTATCTGGCCAGCTGTTCGATTGCCAGGGCGAACTCCTGCAGCGTCTCCACTGGCAGTTGCATCCTAGATTTCAGTTGGCTGCAGTAGGCTGCGACTAAGCGGTGGTTTCCGAAGCGGTTCTCCAGGGCCTCCCAGATGTCCTTGGCGCCGCCGCTGTCTGGACTGCGTTCAGCACCTCTGCGGCTCGTCCCTGGAGGCTGGCTATCAGCTGCGCGGCCTCTTCTTCTGGCGACCATTTGTTGTGCTTGGCCACTGTGTCGAATTGACGTCGGAAGACTTCAAACGTTGACGTGCCATCGTACTTCGGTGGTTTGACGCGCGTCGATGTTGTGTCGCGTGCTGGAGCCTCGGCCTTGTAGTTCTTGAGCTTTTCACTAAGCATCCCTTCCACCATTGCATTTAGCTCCTTGGCGCTACCGTCGACCCTGTCTTCGAGAACGCTAAGCCGTTCCCCGACATTCTCCAGGGTGTCAACGCGTTGGCCGAGGTCCTCCATCTTTCCACCGAGCTCTTCCACCTTTCCACTGAGCTCTTTCACATCCTTCCTTACGCCAGCCAGTTTCTCGTCAATTTTCGCCGATAGCTCCGTCTTCATCTCTTTCAGCTCGGCAGCGAGGTTGTCGTTTGCCGTCTTCATCTCTGCTTTCAGCTCTTGTAAAAAGCTCACCACTGTAGCCTCCATCGTCATATGCCACTTCTGACACCAGCGTGACTTTGGTGGGTGTAAAGTAAAGAAGACAGATGTAGTCGAGATAAAGAAACACTTTTATTTCCGTAAACAGTAACTTTGTACACTCGTTGCAACAGCAAGAAAGTCTTTACCGATTCACCAACAGCACGGCTCCGAATTCGTAACACAAAAACTGTCCCTTCTCACACTTTGCCGCTATTTATATATCCCAGGCACTATTCTGGAAACTTCAGGAAAGTTCAGTTATTATTGCGGTGAAATACAAAGCAGAAAATTCCAGAAGTCTCTATCCCTTTCTCTCTTTCGGCAAGCGCCCCAACAATGCGGCCATTCTCTGTCTCTTCACTTCGGCTCCTTTGCGGTAGTGCCGACAATAATGCGATGGGCGACAATATATAGTACCTGTGGGCACATTTCTGGACCATTGCATCGTGATCACTTTTCCCTCCCTAGTGGGGTAAAGTGGTCATTCCTTTGGTATTGGTAGGCTATTAGCACAAAAACAAATGCGTTAGTTCGTAATTTTTATTTTGCAATTAATTATTCTTAATGAAATAAAAATAATAAACGTGACAAACTTGGCCAGAATTAGAATTTTAGTTCATTTTAGTCGTAACAACTCGACTAACGAAAACTATGTTGTCATTTACAGAATTCAAGGTTGAAATGATCATCACCCTCTTTACAACCAGCACGCTGTTCATGAGCCCAACGTTTACATTTCGAGCATCTAATTCAACGTGTGTTTTCTTTAGACCTTGAAAATGCTTAATTGCAGTAAAGCACTCTGTGTCATCATCTTCATCATCATAAAATTCTTGTTCATCTTGATATTCAAAGTTTTTTCTAGCACAAAACCTCTTAGTTTTTGACTCCATTTTTATTTTCTTAATTGTATTTTGTGGTTCCTTAAATTCTGTATTGACCGTATTGACTTCCTTTTTTCAGCGGAGGCTCATCTCCCTTCTTTATTTTTTTCTTCAGCTAGCTCTGCTTTATATGGATTTGAAGTAATTATACCTACCTTTTCTTTTTTGTGGTTGGTTATGTTGTGTCACAGGCAAAGATTAGATACCTTTTGAGCTTGTGTGAAACCCGCCAGCACAAAAGGTAGTGGACACTTTTGCCGACAAGTAGTGTGGCCACTTTACCCCATCGGATTCTTCCAGCCTTTCTAGGGCAGGTTGGACCACACGTGCGATATTACCCTTTCGTATAGGGCCGCGCTCTCTCTGTCAGCCTGGTGTGCCACTTGTCAGTAGCTGACAGTTTGGTTGACTGGAAGGGGACAGGAGTAGGTGTTTAAGCTACGGTGTTAGTGGAGTAAAGATGGGAGTGGCTTTATCGTTTACTGTGGAGGCCCGAAGGCATCCTTAGGCAGGCGGTAACTCTTCCTTCTGTGGGGGGCCCTATGGTCGTATTGACCAAGTGCCCGTACCAGCTGGTTGGTGTGAGTATTCAGTTTGGTGTGCATGGTTCGGGATCGCTCCCTCACTAAGTCCAAGATGTAGGGGAGTCTGGAGTGGTTGTGTACGGTGTATGACGGGAATCTACGTCCGGTACCATAGATCATTCTTAGCACCCTGCTCTGCACAGTCTGCAGCCTGCGAATGGTGGTAGGTGCCGCCGATCCCCAGGCTTCGCAGTCGAACAGGATCAGGGGCGAAATGATCGCCTGGTAGAGGCGTAGCTTGAGGTATGTGGGCATGGTGGAACGGAGGACTGGGTAAAGCTGTCTGAGTGCAGCATGGCCGAGTCCAGCCTTTGCACAGATGTGTGGGAATGTTGATCAGCGGTCGAGGAGAACACCTAAATATTTTGCGGAGGTTACCCATGGGATATTTCTCCGCCTGAGCCGAAGTGATCTCTCCGGTCACCATTGGCGAACTTTCCAAGCAGGAATGCGGAGCTTTTCCCCGGACAAATAGTCGTTCTCCACTTCTCACTCCAGCGGCCACCGGTGTTGAGTTGGTGTTGAAAGGGGGGAGGGGGAGGGGGAGGGGGGGGAGGCAGTATCACACATTCTTGTTCTGTGCCATGATGAGCACATCGTTCGTATACTGGCACGTCACAGTATGAGGTTCCGTGAAGAAGTGGCACATACATGCTGCAAAGAGTAGTGGGGAGAGTACACTGCCCCCTTGGACTCCTGCCGCTGTTTCTGACTGTAGACAGCCTTCCTTCCACTCTCAATCTGAAAGCGCGGCCTCGAAGGAAGCTGCTAATCCGTGCGAGATAAGGGGGAGGGATGTTTGCCTGCCTCAGTTTGTACAGTAGGCCTTGCTGCCAGATTGTGACGAAGGCCTTCTCCACGTCCAGCAGCACAGCTACGGTCTCAAGTTTTCCTGGAAACCCGGGACAGCCTTCTCGCCCACGCGCAGTTACTGCATGGTCGTGGAGTGACCCCGACGAAAACCAAACTGGTGATGCGGTAGGAGGTGAGCTTCCTCGAAGAGAGGCGTTAGGCGGGGGAGGTTTCAGATTCAGTTTTCTTTATTAATGATGTATGGCCTGGTGCCGGTACATTAGGTCTGGCTTACAGGCTACAATTGGCATGGACTTATAACTAGGAAAATTTACAATATTTACATTTCTCCCATAGGTGACCAACCTTAGCCCTTTCATGCTTGGTGTGTATTATAAGATACATAGCCTTTTTTTCCTATTTGTACTAGTTTCAACTTTTTGTTTCTGCTATATTCTTGTTACACTGTCTGTCAACAATTAAAACTACATATTTGAGACGTTTTGAATTGTAAAAAATTATTTTGTTTACAATTTATATTTTAGTGTTTTTATAAGAAAAGAAGCAAAATCCATGCAACCGCAGTCAAATGATACCCCGTCATCATCCACGCGTGCCATCACACCGATTATTTTACGTGTGCCCTCCCCGTCCTTTACCACAGGCACATTTGACTGCGGTTGCCGAGACTTGAACTCACGACCTCAGGCTTTAAGTTCATGGCCAGTGCACTACGTGTTGCCTTAACGATCATGGCTATTCAAGCCAGCAGGCTGAAGGTGTCCCAAACCGCCTAATCTAAACCGGTTTCGAATTAGAGGAAGAACGGCATAAGTAGCAAAATAATTCAGCATGAAAGGGTTAGGTCACAGAGCACTTTTTTGGTGTAGGTTTTTCTATTGTTTTTGTCTTTGAGGTTTGCTTTTTGTTTTTTATAAATACAAACATATTTATAGACACACATCTACACTCGCATTCACTCCTGTGCATACCAGAACAGTATGTTCCATCACATGCACACAAACCTTCACTGAGCACATCTAAAATATGCGTCCCAGTTCGCGCACTGAACTATTTACACTTCGCTACACTTTTTACACTATTTACAGTTTTCCGCTGTTTTCCTGCGCAGACAAGTTGCAGCTCCTGGATGGTTCCGGAGGCGCGGGCCTTTGCGGTACTGTATGGGTGGCCTGGGGCCTGGTTTGCATGGGCACGCATTAGTCGGCGAGCCGTGCCGCGTCTAGAACATTTTAATTCTAGCATGCTTGCGGTGCTTCGGCTCGCCTTTGCCAATGTTGGCAATCACGTAGTTTTCGTGGTATCTGATGCGGGTCCATTTTGCCTTGGCTCCTTTTGTTATTGCCTCTGGGATGGATGGGATCTGGTTTCGAGGTGAAGGTTTTGGTTAGTGTTAAGGAGTGAAGAAGAGAGGATTTTCCTAAAGGAGAGGTTTTGGAGGATTTGAATTTGTTTGAGGGCGGTTTTGGAGGCATTGGCCCAGGCCACACATGCGTACAGGACCACCGAAAGTATAAACGGCCTATATAAAATCAGCTTGGATTTAAGCTGCAGCTGTTTGCTGCGGAAGATGGGGCTGCATAACTTTAGCCACTGTCTGCCTTTGTTGACCGTAATTTTTATGTGGGTAGACCAGCACATCGTGCGGTCCATGGTGACACCTAGGTATTTAACATGCTGACGACAGTGCAGTGACCACCGACCGATAGGTCCATTGCCAGATTGTGATGCCGCTTTGAAAAGTGTATTAGCTGGCATTTATTGTGGTTAATTTTGATTTTCCAATCATGGAGCCATGAGAGGAAACTATTTGTGTATCTTTGCATTTCTGCAAGGCCGAAACGAGGACTTTTGTGGTGGTTGTATATTGCAGTGTCATCTGCATACATGGCGACCTTGCATCTGGTGTCCACTGGGAATTCATTTGTAAACAATATGTACAAGAACGGTGACATGATTCCCCGCCAGCCCGCATCACTCGCTCCCAAGAGGGGTGGCCCACTTGAACATAGAACTGTCGAAGTTGTGAAGCAAGTACAGATAATTTTGAAGAGCCGGGAATTTGTGATGCAGTTTGTAAATGAAGCCATTGTGCCAGCACCGGTCAAACGCGGCTTCTATGTCCACAAATAATGCCAACATTGAATCCCCATTGTTAAATTGCTCTGTTACGTCATCAGTTAGTCTAAGAAGCAGTAATTCTGTGGAATGGCCTTTACTAAAGCCAAACTGTGAGTTTGAGAGCTCATGTATTTCTGAAATTTGATTTTGAAGTCGAGAAAGTTTTTCGAGCAATTTACTAATAATAGACAAGAGACTAATGGGGTGGTAATTTTACGGCTGTCTGGTGCTTCTCCCTTGCTTTGGGAGCATAATAACCTTGGTTCGCTTCCAAGTAGAGGGAAATAGCTGTGGTGCAAAAAGGCGTTAAATATATTTGTCAGTTGCACCAGAGATTTTCTTGGGAGATGTTTAATTTCCTCATTAGTCACTTTGTCTGGGCCGGCAGCTTTCCCATTAGGCAATTTCCTAATGACCTTGTAAACTTCCTGCGGCGTTATAAGGGATAGCTGTTGCTCTTGCTTCTGCACCACCCAGGTTTGAACCCATACCCGGACCTCCCGTTCTAAGTCACGGTTGGTCACTGAGTCTTCTGTGAATCTGTCTTGGAGACAGAAGACCTCGGCTTCCTCCTCTACGGAGAAGTGCAGGCCGCCTTGATTGTGCAGCACCTCAGTTGCGGAGTTGACGCTCGCGGAGACCTTGAAATCCTTTAATAGTTTCCGATTGGGTGGTACTCATCATTTTGTTTTCCCACTGTTCAATTTTGTTGATTTTAATTTGTGGCCAAATGACGTTGCGTAGCCATTTTGCTAGCACTTTATATTTAGGTTGACGGGTGTACAGCCACAGTCTTGTCAAGCGTCGTCTCCGCGCAATGAATTGCTCTACCTCGGGGTACGTGCAAAAACCAGGTGGTCTTGGGGTGTATGTGGTAACATTTCTTTTGGCCGTGCATAGCGATGCAGTAAAGTTTTCAGTAGCGACATCTATGTCTGCCTCTGTATAGTATGACAGTCTGGGTTGCGCCATCCTGTGCATTTCCACGGTAAACCCATCCAAGTCGGTTTCGGCCCTCTTTCGAGAGCCAGAGGCACCGGCCGTAATGACACCCGGTATGTCGAGATGCACAGGGAGATGTTCGGAGTCCAGACTATGATACACAGTGAAGAAGTTATTTGAGAGTGTCACATTTTTTGGGAGTACGAGGTCCAAAATCTCAAGGTCAAAGTGCCCTGATCTGTGCCAAAAAGTGGGTTCTGGGGGGAGGTGTACCTCAATGTCCTCATTGCCTACTATAAGTTCAATCAGGAGATTGTCGCGCCGCGTTTATCCAGCGAGGAAGCCACCAGGGATGCCGGGCATTGAAATCTCCTGCAATTATAACATGGCCCTCTAAAGCGAGGATTTGTTCGAGGTCTTGTATGAAGTCTGGGGAGTTAGGGGGCCAATAAAGTACTACCAGCATCACTGTTTTATTATTAACAAGTGTTTTAAGAGCCGTGTACTCTAACGCTGCCAGTGCGGGCAGCGTGACAGAAGCATGAGCAATTGTGTTTCTCACCAAAATAGCAGTCCTTCCCCCTGTCTGCCAATTGTGTCGTTCCGGAAAATGTGGTAACCCTGAAGCTTAAAAGTGTGCTCTTGTTTTAATTTTGTTTCGCAGATAAATGCGACGTCAGTTTTGTTACGCCGTAGGTAGTTTTCAAGTTCGTATTGCTTCTTGTGGATGCCATCTGCATTCCGCAGCAGCGCGCAAGTTAAAGTTATACCTCCCCTTACATAGGCCATTTACTCTAGGAGGGTTGAGAGGAGACATATGATGGTTTCTATTTTCTCCATAGTGCTTGTGCAGTTTCTGAACTTAATTAGGAAAGGCTACAGCTTTATTAAAAAGGGCTGGGAGGTTGAGATTCCTGAACAAATTTAAGATTTTTCTTAGGCCGCCCAGGTCGCCGGTGGACGCCTGGGGGTTTGAGGTTGTGGAGTGGGACCATTTAGTGGTGGCGCGCGTGCCTTTTGCCCTCCGACGGCTCCTGCAAAGGAGACGCCTGGTTTGAACGGGGTCGGGTGCAGGATGGGTGTGGGTCCTAACTGAGCACTCGGAGGGGTCCTGGCTATGGTTGTCAGTTGACGGTGGTGGCGTTCGTTTCTGAACGTTTCGCACCCCCTATAGCTGGCAGATTGCGCTTCCCCACAGTCCTTGTGCTGGAGGAAGAGCTTGAGGCAGTCCCTCGTGGAGCAACCACTCAAAGACTTTTGAGATGGTTGGGAGAGTGCCGATGTAGTGGTAGCTGTTAGGAAAGACCGGGTGCTTGCCGGGTTGGAAGATGCACACTACCCTCGCCTCTTTCCAACAAGCTAAAAAGCGACGGAGACGTAGGAATGTATTGAAAATCCACGTCAGTCGGACGGCAGCCCTCTTGGGAAGGTGCTGGAGCATGAGCGCCGTGACGCCATCATGTCCAGGGCAGTTATTTGGGTCTAGACTGTGGATTTCAGAGGTCATCACTTTCGGGGTGATTATGGGAAGGTGGATCTCCTCGTGGTGCTGCCTTGGCTCCTCGCAGAGGTAACCCACGGTCGCTTCCACGAGACTATCCAACCGAAAGAAACAACAACAACAACATACATTGTAGACCCAAAGACGTCTAAATTGTGAGATCGCAAACAACTATTACGTACTCATGTAGTAAGTGAAACAACCAGAATAATATAGGTGACTTCCCTTACATCAGACGACCGAAAATCACAAAAGTATCCACGGTAAAATAACGGCACCGGCTTTCTTTGTGAAACTCACAGATAACACTAATGACTTCTATTAGAAGAAGTTTGACGGGTTCCCGTCAGGTAGCAGCACTCATCAGGGCAAGAAAACATACAATGGCCACTTTTCCCATCCTGGCCACTTGACCCTCCTTTCTCTATTTGATATATTTTGGGAATAAACATTTTGAAAGCTTATAAGAGAATATGAATGAAATAGTCATCAGTGTCAATATCATTTTTATGTTCCGGGCATACAGAAAGACACTTTCTTGACATAACATTAAACACATATGTACGGCATACAGATTAAATGCGAAAGCCTGGTTATTGAACTGTTGAAGGTATATATTCATTTTTCCTCCTTTTTCAGTATTTGGAGCTAAGATTTAGCAACAGTGTTCGACTGGTGGCATCACTGATCTTTACACTTAATTTGGTGAGTACAAACGTTATTTTAACAGATTATTTCATATTAATTTTAAATGCATAATATTAAAATCTCTCGGGAGGTGCTTTGAAAGCATACTGCAAAGTAATACAAATCTGTTCGGGCATGTACAGAAGCGTTCATTAGTTCTCGTGAGAGAAATTTGTATCCCCTCCCGAAGACTTAAAAACCGGTCGAAGTGTGGAAGCCTTATTGGAAGAGGATTTAAAATAAAGGTAAATAAGGAATGTGACACTCTTGCTCCACTATATTAATTTAGTAACTTATAAATGTTATTTTAGAGCGCTAATTAGAACAGTGAGCTTACAGAGTTACATGTGGCGTAAGTATTATGGCATTTTGACGTAATACTGTCTTGGAGACTCATAGGCAAAGGTTTTGGAGGGAAGGAAAATGGTACCGCCACAAAGGTACATACAAAACACAAATATATGTTCCCCGTTCCTCACCAGTGCTTTCCATAGGCCAGGCATGGGGAAGAGGGGTGACAGGCATGCAATCGAGTATTTACCTCTCCACTTACCCATCAACAATTGCAGGCCACCTGTCTTCTCTGGTTCTGTTTGTCTTTACAAACAAGGTGAGTTTCAAGGCGTGAAGTCGTGGAACCGAATAGAAACATGATACATTTGTTTTGTGATTACGTGATTGTGATTACGTTACGTACATTTTCTTTTGGCATAGCAAACACAAAGCTTTATTCTTACTAGGAACACAAGAATACTTATTTCCATTCGGCTTTCAAGCAGTTTTTTAAATTTGTTATGCGACATGATTCCACCACTGACACAATTTGAGGAACTGACCGCTTTTCTGAGATAGACAGACAGACAGACAGACAGACAGACAGAGAACGGACGGACGGATGGAGGGAAGGACGCACGAGCGGACGGACGGAGGGAGGGGCGGACGGACGAGGGAGGGACGGACGGACGGATGGATGGATCGATGGAGACATAGAGAGATGAACAACGACGGGTGGCGTGGCATGGTGGCTAATCAAGTGTAACCGAGTGGACGGGGTTAAAACTACGATATAGGTTAATAGACACATTGTGCCAGTTCTCCCCATCTATTCTATAGGTCAGATAACATAATGGCAGATCCCAAGATTTTAAAGTGGCCGACTTTACACTAAACTGAAGAGCTGCCAACCTTACAATAGAAGTCACTAGTTTCAAGTAGGTTAATGAATCAAATTCTGCCATGAAACCACACAAGTTGAATGAATCGCTTCCTATGCTTAATATCACATTATATTGTATATATTGAGAAACTGTGTTGTAAGAACAATTATTGGAAAGTGTGGATCAATAATGTAAAATAATAATTGGAAATAAATGCATACGAGGAGCACACTGGTGCCGCCCACTGTTCGTAACATATAACTATGGTAACGCTACGGCCATATCTGGTGTTATTGCGTCTGTTATGTTGCCACAGAAGCCCTTGTTTATGTAGAGCACGTTGCAGAGAGGCCAACCGATAGATTTTGAAACAAGATTCTGTTTAGACGCCGTGTTAATTAATGGACGTACTGCTCGTGTTTGCGTGATTTTGTCTTGAATTCTTTTAGAGCAGTATATGCAGTTATAGTTACTGTTGTTATTTTTGTGTTCGATACACAGTTGAGCATTAAATATATATTATGGTATTTAGCGCTCGGAAGTGACTTTATGCAAAAGTGTTATTGCAGAACAAGATTTGCCGAAGGTGAGTACGTTCTTTGTTGTGTGGTAACGATGTTCAAGGATTATTATCGTTTGAAAGCATGATACTTTAACCCTGTGATATTTGAGGCTAGAAATGCCTTTATTATGTACGTTGGTAGAACTGCTTTTTTGGGATACTTTCGTCAGCTGTTTAGTGTAAAGTCGGCCATGTTGAACTCTTGAGAACTGCCGATAAACTGCATCCACTATAACAGCTGACGTCTTGCAGGATTACGCCTGTGCCACCAGCGCAACAGCTGCAAGTAACACCAACTATGGCCATATCTTTACCATGGGTATATTTTAGGAGCCGTTTACTGGTATTGATATCAAGTGTACAAATATGTCACCAAAAGTAGCCAGATAGCCCTATAATGGGATAAATATGTCACAGTTGGCTGTTGATGACTTCTAATGGCTTACGTTCTTATAACGGTAACTTCCTCTCTCCTTGCCACACCTCATAGGGTTCTTTTCTGAGTCGCGAGCAAGAAAATTCTTAGCGCCCAAACGTGGGTACTGGATTAGAACATTATAGTGGAGTGGAGTTCAAGGACCCGTCGACAGCGAAGTCATTTGGGAGAACATTATAGTAAAATAAGACCGTCATTGCAACTTATATTGCAACAAAGTGACAGGTCCGGTTAATTATTGTCACTTTATTTCTTCTTAAAACTGTTAACAAAGCGCTAACACTATTACATATCACAATTCACAACTGTTTTGATGCGTAGTAACAGAATTTACATTCGTGACCTGTAACTCACAATTTTACTAATTGCCTTTGACACTCAGACAACTGCACCGTCCGCAGTTTAAGTCTGAAGATAAACTCACTGACTTCTCGGACCGTGCCGACTGCTTATACAGCCTCTCAATTACGGGTGACCTTTTGTAAATATAAAGGTTTCTCGAAGCATCTGTCGTAACAAGCCCTGCGCGTCGAAAGCTTCTAGAAATTGCGTGCAACGGAGTTTGTTCTGAGCCGCCATTATCGCCGGCCACGTAGCGGCGATTGCAGAGGCAATGGTGTGAGGTAGCTGTCAAACAGTCCTTCTCTAAAGCGCGCGGCCGCCGCGACGATAAGTTTCAGATACTCACATTGTCCATCCTGCGGCGTTCGAATATTTTAAATTACTCACATTATGCTGAGTTGAGTTTGTCTGAGTTGTCGGGAAAATTAGTAACCTTCACATTCAGACCAAGCACATTGGTATTAAATCAACATGAAAACATCACGTTTTGAAACAATATCCGTAATTTTATATATATATATATTAATTAATTAAATCCTTAATAATTCACCAAGCTTCTTTTGTTTCTGAATCTAAGTCCTCATAAAACGACAGTAGTGCAATAAATACAGACTGATAAGTGCAGTATTACAGAGAATACTATTTCCAAAATGATGTTGCCTATAAGGGCTCAACAATCCTAAACAACATGTAGCACGGATTTGTGTTTCTCAATATATGTAATATAATTAATGTATTTTACCCATAAGATGTAACTTTGAGATAGAGAGAAAAACTAATAGTTCGATAGCTGTCCATTTTAGGATAGTCCTAAAGACACAGTCAGCTAATAAATCTATTGAAAAAAGAGAATTTCAAATATAAAAACACAGGTTTAAAAATGCATAATGTAAAGATATTTGACAAATAGAGTGTAATAATGTACAAAATTACTACAAAATTTGGAAATAGGACAGCTAACAATTTTAGAAAGTTTTATTTAATTTAATGCAGTATACAAATGATTGTGTAGTGTAGAATGTACAAAGAATCACGGATAATTGGTAAACCAATGTCTTCTAAAACATTTAGTTGCAATCCAAAGCGACGGAACAGAAATTACGTAATTAGCAAGTAATAATGGCTAACGAGATAGGCAAGCCACGGGGCGAACTGTAGTGACGTAATACTCCTAGTCTGGTCATGGTCCAATGAAGTAAAACCACAATCGCCTAATACATCCATATTCTAAACAACAAAAGAATGCTCCGTCGAATTCATACACAGTATAGTTTTATCGTGGTGGTATAACATGTTACCCATGTATCACACTACTATCACTACGTAACTATGATTCGCGCCATAGTCCCTCTTTCTCGTTAGCCACGCAAATAATGAGTGACAAAAAATACATTTAACTCTGGTCTCTGAAGATGAAACATTTTAAAACGTTTGTCTTACCTAGATAAGTATAAGTGAAAGATAAACGTTGCTATATAAAATGTCTTAGATGCGCTTTCTTAATTTTAAATTGCAGGTCCTCTACATACCAATAGTTGTTTATGTTCCAGCACTTGCATTCAGTCAAGGTAAGTGTTTTTACTTTCTCTTCTACATATAAGCTCCATTTAATAATTAGACTGACATCGCAACTAAGGTGTTTACAACAATAAAATGCAACCACTCCCATCGTATGGAGTAAATCGCGTGATAGGAACTGGTTGCGCTTTACTGTTGTCAACATCTTAGTACCGATGTCAATATAATAATAAAATGGACTATAAAATATGTTTTGATATCATGTGAATCAAAAAAAAAAAAAAAAAAAAAAAAAAATAGAAAAACGTTCTTGGCTCTCTCTCTCCCCCTGTGTGTGTGTGTGTGTGTGTGTGTGTGTGTGTGTGTGTGTGTGTGTGTGAACAACATAACTTAAGAAAAGAAAATTGTGTAATTAGCAAACTCGGCATTTAAGTTCAGTATGTTGGAAGTATGTGACACGAAGATTTTAAAAAACTCCCTCCACCCCAAACTACACATGCAAATGGAACATACTTCGAAAGCTGTTATTTTTACTTACCCTGCCACCTACATAGTAGATATAGAGATATTGCATTCAATCCAGAAATTTGATACCGAGATGTCATTGGAAATACACGTTTTGAGATCCTCTAAATAAAAAGGACAGTTAGTAAAAGGTCCGCGCACGCGTATGTGTGTTTGTGTGTGTGTGTGTATGTGTGTGTGTGTGTGTGTTTGGGTGTGTGTGTATGTGGTGAACAGCCTAACTCAAAAATACTTGGTATTTAAGTTCAGCATCTTCCAATGATGCGACAGCAAGTCAAAAAAAAAAAACAAATTACAAAGTACTCTGCATGAAAATGTTTCGACATTTTTATTTTCTCAAAAACGGCTCTGACGATTTTGATTAAAATACCATATGTTTAATATTTTTCATGACAAATGAAATGAAAATCTTGAATTTTCTAAGCTAAGCCTCAGATGTCCTTTTCAGTCCTAATGATTTTGTTATAACTGGTAAACCGTAAGGAACAGACAAAATGTTACCACACAAAAATGTAGATCTCGATAAAGCTCACAATTTTCCAACTATTTTGTTTTGTCTTGAAGCTGAATTTTATTTATGGACACTCTTGAACTGCTGTAGTTCTCAGTTTCTCGTTCTTTATTGAGCGCCAAAGACCGATTTATTTCCAACGTATTCCTTGTTATTGGTTTGAATTTACACATACCTTACTTTTCTCAATAGGAAGCTGTCATTTGATTTTTATTTTCTGGCTATGCAAAGAGAAATCAAAGCCATCTTGTAGAGACCGGCTCTTAAAGTATTTGGCTAACGCTTAAGCCTACTAGTTCTCCTATTGCCATTATACCCATAAGGAGGTATGTAATAAACCCGCAAACGTATACTTCGATTAACATGAAGTAGATGAAGTATGGGTCATCTCCTTAGCTCGGTTGTAGTGCTGCTGCTTATTAAGCTGGAGAAGCGGGTTCAATTCCCGGTACCGTGGTGGGGATTTTCTCCCGCTGGGAAAACTGGTCGGTAATGCACTCAGTCTCGTTAGGTTCCAGAGAGGAGGAGCTAGTAAATTCATAGGTGGGCAAAATCGGATACATGAATCCGTGTGATTTATGTACCTTTCGCCGTGTAACTATGCAACACGACGGTACAACCCCCTTTATTAGTTAACTTCAGGAGTCGACAGGTCACTTCCAGTCGTTTCGAGACCGTATCACTGGGGGAATTATGTCTGTGTCAGCACCATCTACCTCATTTCTAACAAGATATTAGGTACATGAGTTTCTTCCAGCCAACACTGAACGGCTTCATTGTAGATGTGCCCACATACAATGAAAATACCAGTAAGCGTTTTCTGATCTAAATGTGTAGGTATGTTGTACACATTTTCTCTAATTTATTATTATTATTATTATTATTATTATTATTATTATTATTATTATTATTATTATTATTATTATTATTATTATTATTATTATTATTATTATTATTATTATTATTATTATTATTATTATTATTATTATTATTATTATTATTATTATTGTTGTTGTTGTTGTTGTTGTTATTGTTATTATTATTATTATTATTATTATTATTATTATTATTATTATTATTATTATTATTATTATTATTATTATTATTATTATTATTATTATTATTATTATTATTATTATTATTATTGACAATTCGCTTAACCAATAAATCAAATTATGAAATACTATTTTAAATGTATAAAATAACTTGGTATTGTGCCAAAGGATAAACTAATTAGTTATGTTCTCATTCTTAAAGAATTAAAAACTGAGTTTACATAGATTCCATGATTTCTGGAATCTTGAAATTAACATTTCAATGTTTGTTAAGCCGTTTACTGTAGATGTAGTCAATGTAAGAGTTAACTTGCAATATGAACTCATGAATCTACAAACAATTCTAGTGACAAAAATTAAGCGCAGAGATTTATTTGGCGCAGACGTATTCAAAGAACTGTGTAAGGTAATATATGTTGGTTTGAGAGAATTTGCTGCTTCTGTTACGCTGTTTCAGTAAAAGTCTACTCCAATATGTCTGTGAGCAATATTTTCTCTGATAAATTTCTTCTTCTTCTTCTTCTTCTTCTTCTCCTTCTCCTCCTTCTGATTCTCCTTCTCCTTCTCCACCTTCTCCTTCACCTTCTTCTTCTGCTTCTTCTTCTTCTTCTTCTTCTTCTTCTCTTCTTCTTCTTCTTCTTCTAAGCATTACAGCCCACTGTGGGCTTCAGCTTCCCTTAGCTTTTGCTTCCATTCATCCCTATCAATAGCCTTCCTTCTCCATATCCTAACATCGAGTAGTTGCATTGCATCCTTTCTTACACCGTCTTCCCATCTTCCCCTTGGTGCTCCTTTTGGTCTGGTCTTATAACATTTTCCGTCCAAAATTTTCTTTGGGATACGTTTATCTGTCATCCTTGCCACATGTCCGGCCCATCTCAGTCTCCTTAGTTTTGTATCTTTCACAATGTCCACCTCTTTATATAGTTCGTATGTTTCTTTATTCCACCTTATTCGCCATCTTCCATCCTCTTGTATTGGACTGTAGATCCTTCTCAGGATTTTCCTTTCAAATGTGCCTAACATTTTCTCAGATAAATATAGATAAATATCTCTGATAAATGTAGAAAAATCAGAACTGAGATCTCGGTTTCAGATGACCAGTTCTTGGCGCAATATTACAGACATTATGCCAGGGTTTGAACGTCTTCTCACATGTTCGGATAATGGCAATTAATGAGTGTAATTCCGATTTTACATAGTAAAACTATGACCATCTCTTTTTCTGCTGGAAACAAACGCACTGATCGTTAACTGTATCAATCTGTCACTGACATGAGTTTAAGAAGCGAAGAAGTTCCACTCCTCCAACCAGCAAGAATGTTATGTGGGCTGTGTGCACAGTGAAATTGGAGCAGACACTATTCTGGTCGTCCCTAAGGTATTTGATTAACAAGCAGTGGGAGGGACCGGGGCGCCGATCGCAACCCACTCCCAGTGCTGTACCTCACGTATGAGGCCTGTATTGGGCCTTGGGCTGAGGTGGGGCATCTTGGTCCGGAAAGAGCTGTTCCACCGCAGAGTTAGGTGCAATCTGTCCACCGGCTCATGAGCCCTGGCAGCAATGTAACAAGTCAGTACGTCAGTAAGTAATTCTAGATACATTGCGATATCTGAAGCTGGACTCATGCTTTTGTAGCGCTTACATTACGTGCAACCAGAAGCATTTCAGATATGGCAATGTATCTAGAATTATTTACTGATTGTAGGGACGCGCCCTACACAATTGGAATCTACCACAGGAAAATGAGTTTGAACGCGCGCCACACACAGCGTTGGCCCTCACTCACGAAAGCGACGCGCATTGTCACAGCCAGAGGACCGTCACTGCTGGTACGCCTGGAGTTCTGGGATGGGGCGAATTACCGTGCTGCATTGACTGACGGGCTCCCTGCCCTCGGGCAGGTGCTCCCAGTTGAGGCTAGCCGAGGTGTCCGCCCTACTCCCTGCCGACGCTGTTGCCAATACGGTCACACCGCCGACGCCTGCACCGACGCTTCACACTGCCACTACTGTGGCACTGGCACCATCACCACACTCTGCACCAGCCGTGACCTGACACGTCGCCCCGTGTATTGTGCCACGTGCAATTGCACGGGCCAGGCGGCGTGCCCCAGGAATCCACGCCGTCAGCCGCCTGTAGCTCAAAAGCGGCCCTCACAACAACCAGTCTCCGACTCCCAGACCATCACCGCACATCAACACCAACCGTCAAACCGCCGACCAACAAGACGCCGCAGACAACAGCATTTACACCTCCGTACTCCACAACACCACGGCACTGCGGAAACACTTCAGATTTTCACCGACCGGGTTGCAGCATGAGAGGTGGCCCTGACTCGTGCTCTCGAGGACGTCCGGGACACCACCCATAACCTGCAAACTACGTTACCAGCCACAGTTCATAAAAATAATAGCCTCCGCGACCACTTCAACAAGCAGCTGGAGAAAGTGGTCACCTACATAAATGACTCACGTATACACAAGGTCCATAAGTCCCTAGAAGAGGTTCTACAAGGACACACAACAACACTGGAGACTAGACTCAACCATATCGAGCACATTCTGACACTTCCCAGACTTCCCCTTCCTTCCGCAGTTGCACACGCGTTCATCCCAAGTCGTAGGTTAGTGTCAGGGCATCCGCCATGATACTTGACCTGCCCAAGCCAATGGCCCATCTAACATGCACTCACAATCATCCGATTTGCTTCGGCGGTACCGAACACCACACCACCCCTGTTCAAATAAATTGTGTCACCCCAGAATAACTTTAATATAGTAAATAAAAAAAATATTAAAAAAAACCACGCGTCAGCTAGTACAGCGCCTAGTTGGCAACCTGAAGGTAGCCAATGTAAACTAGAAACAGGTATTCATTCTCCGGTGGAGAGAACTTGTCTATGCCTGTCCTTATACCTATCCTTTTGGCCAAAGAGGTACTGGGTTGTTGACTGCTGTCGATTCCTGACGATATTGAACTTAGTGGGTTAACCCACTAGTGTGTCTCGCATCGCCCAGCGGAGCCTCCAGATCTCACCAGAAATATCTGGGGCAGTCGAAAGGGAGCTGACGAAACCGGCCTTATCACCTTGAGCCACCCCATCGGAGAAGTGCCCGGGATCAGGCAAGTGGTGCCTCCTTCGATCGGCCCAGCCCTTCGGTACTCCCGTCTCCCATACTGCCACCAACCATAGACGACACACGAACCTCAACACTGACGTACTAACTTGTTACATTCTTGCCAGGTACCATAAGCTGGTGGACAGATTGTAGTTAGATAGAAGAATAAGAGTTTTAAAAACTAGTTTGTACAAGAGCGAATAGAGAGTCATGTGCGTGTTCACATCAGACTTTTTAATCCCTTGTCTATGCAAAGAGAACGGAATTTTAAATCCAACACATAGCGACCAGCTCTTAAAAGATTTGACTACCGCTTAAATCCTGCTGTAAGTATTACCCTATCCCCATTGTCCCTACAAGGAAATGTGCAATAAGAATTTCTGCAAACGTTTATGTCGCTTAAAAATACACATAAAAAAGAAAATTTAATCCCATCGTAAAGTTAGAAACCTCTTTTGTACAGCAAAATAGATTAGCATTTATTCTAAAATATCATAGCAACTCCTTTGTTTCAGTTACTGGTGTAAATTTGCATTTCATCACGCCAGTTGTCAGTACCATCTGTATCTTCTACACAATGCTGGTAAGTGTGATAAAATTTGGCAAAAGCTTTACTGCCTTATACTAATAAATAATATGATACAAGATTTTATAGATTCTTTGGAAAACCTCTAAATTACTGTTTGCTACATAGTTTTCCAGAACTTAAGTCAGAAAAAAATGCTTCTGAATTCCTTTTCAACAGAAAAATTATTGTATTCCAAGATTAATATATATGTAAATTGGTGTTATAGCTCAGTATATATTTTAGTTCTTTGCCTGTCTCTTTTGGGTGCACTATGATCATGATTCATTAAACATGAGTAACTAAGGGAAGTAGCAGCATATACGAGGGGGATACTGAACATTTTTAGAAAATCAACAAGGATTAGTTTTAAGAAATTTAGATTATTTTAATTTTTACAATATTGTCCTTTAACATCAAAGTATTTTTGCATGCGATAAAACTAATCCTTAAAACAATGATGGCACTTCAGTGACCAGGCTTTCGCAATGTTCCACTTCATCTATGCGTGATTCCACGTATTTTATCTGTAATTTTTGGAAACAAAACGACGTCGCAAGGTGTTAATTCAGGGCTGTATGGTGAAGGGTCCATGGTGCTGAGCTTAGGGCAGCCAGATACTCACTTAGTTTTGCTGTATGCGATGATGCGTTTTTATGATGAAAAAGTATTTTTCCTTTTGGGCGTTTTTCATGAAATGTTTCAAAACTTTACGATAAAAAAATATTTGTGCACTAATCAGCAGTAGCTCCTAATACTGCAGTAGCAATATGGCCCATTTTAGAAGAAAACAACCATCTAAACAAAATATTAACAACCATCTTCTTGCCAGCACTACGAATTCGTGGACTTTTGTAGGCTTAGTTTCTGTTTGAAAGAACCAAGGACCCGATTACTTTGTTTCAGGATCATAGCAAATCCAAGATTCATTAATTACCGGTGACGACATTCCAGAACAAATTTGAAGCGCCCCCTTGGAATTTTTCCAGTTTTCCTGCGTCAATCAATGCATTGTTGTTTTTGCTGGAGTCAGTTTGTGTGAAATCCATCAACAACAAGGATTTCTCACCTCTAAATAGCTGTCAAATATAACCTTAGAAACATGGCATTCTGAAATCGTTCAGTGCCACTTTTGTATTAAAAATCATCAAAGATTTTGAAGAAAATACCCCACCCTAAACTACACTTTACATAGAAAATGTTTCGCAAATTTTGATTTTCTTAAAAATGGCTCTAACGATTTTGATTAAAATGCCATATATTTGAAATATTTTGATGGCAAATGAAATGTATAACTTGAATTTTCTGGCTATAGCCCCTGTAGTCGTATTTACTCTGGACGACTTTTACATAACTGGTAAACCGTTAGAGATAGACCAAATCGTACTATACAAAAAATTTAGATCTTGCTAAAATACACAATGTATGTCTAAATAAATTTTCTTGTTGAGTGAACCAATTCGGAGATATTCCTTGTTATGTGTGTGAGTTTCGAAAAACTTTAAACTTTCGTGAAATGGAACATCGTTGATCCTTTTTTATATGTTAAGTGTGCAAAGAGAACAAGAATCTCAAAGCTTTAGAAGATTTGACTATCCCACAAAGCCTACTGTATTCCCATACTTCCCTTGCACCTACATGGGAATACGCAATAAGATAATTTGTACAAATGTTTATCTCAACTAACACGAAGCAGATTTAGGAATAAGAGTTTGTAAGAATAGTTAATACAAGAGTAGAGAAAGTCATGTGAGTGCAACACATCAGATTTTTTATATGTAAAAGACAGCAACTTTAGGTGATGTAACGTAAGTTAGAATTGTCTTCGTCAGATTTGTTCAAGACATACGCATAATAAGCTTGTGTTTATCTTCGGGTTTGATCCACTGTGCTATTTGAATTTTGTGTACCTACTCGTAAAAGGTGGTTTTTCTGCACAGTATAAACCGTATTCCTACAAAGCTGAAAGTGCAAACCAGATTTTCGGATTGAATTTTCTTGTGGTTCTTGTAAGGCAGGTTCAACTGCATTCAGTGATATCTTTAGATCCCCTACTTCCCCGAACCTATAATGCTCAATATTTTGCAGTGTGCTTCCTGTTTCCATGAATTATCCCATGAGTCGTAAAGAAGAAGTCGCCGTTGTGCACGCTTCATCAGACACTTATAAGACACTAGCATATCTCTAGCATTACAATACCACCAATTTATTGTTTCCTTTCTGTACTACATGTGTACCAGCTAGGAAAAGTGTTACGTTCCACACAGATTTTACTCAATATTGAGATTTCAGCGGAATTGCATGTTTTGAAGTCCTCTGATTCCAGAAAAAGCATTTTCAAGAAATAGATTCGCGTGCAGATATTTTGATAACTGGTTCCTTAAAATGCATCCACTTCAGTGTGTTGTTCTTACTATTCATCTAACAGTTTTTCCATCAAATGAATCACAGGTTTACTAATTTATGTTTTTTGCATGGTCGAAAAAGCACTGCGAAGGCAACAACACTTGTCGCATAGATTATCAGTTTTGCTCATACCTCAATGCGTAACCTACTGGTCCAGGTAATGTCAGGTCATTGGCCTTGCAGAAAACATTCGAACTCAGTTCCGGTACAATATTCTATTGCGATGCCTTCCCACTCTGCCCCAGGCTTTCTGTGCCACGCCTACTTGTAGGTTCTAACCAACGTGAAAACATACTCATCTTAATAAATACAATTATGTCTGCAAATGTACTAAATATTGATGTAATATTGTTCATTACACTGTCCTCAATTATCAATACAAATATCTGCACTTACACTCCAACATCTTGTGTGTGTGTGTGTGTGTGTGTGTGTGTGTGTGTGTGTGTGTGTGTGTGTGTGCAACATATAAGGCTTTTATTTACTCATTTAATAATATAACATAATACTGCGGAAGCCCGGAATAACGCGGTACGAAATACCGCGGATTCAGATTTAACGTGGGGGAAAGTATGTCCCCCGAAAATATATCGTATTCTTTATTTATCTTTTACTTTTGAAAGTTGAGTTTAAAATTTCACTCAATGAGCGGTACTAGAATATACTTTTCGCTACTCCTAGCGTGGATCTACGCCACTGCGGCCGCTGTATTCCTAGCGTTGACATTAGCCACTGCATTGCTAAGAATTTCCTGAAGTAACAAGACATACACACGGAAGAAGACACACTGCATGTTAGTGAATTGCTAAGCACTATAAGCAAGATTATTCTGTGTATGTAGGAGCAAAATGAAACGAAAAGTATTCATCTCCGCCTTGCTTCAATCAGGCAACACACGGAGAGAAAAAACCATGAATTATACCGCCAAACAATGCTTACTAATTTCTTTAAGACTATGCAATGGGTACAGTGTAATTGCATGTACTGTATAAATTAAGATCGGTTGCAGAGCTGGAATACAACCTTAGCATAATTGTTGTGTAATTGCATTTAAAAGTGGTGTACTTTACCGTATATTACATACTTTACTATGTCCTGTAATTTATTATTGCACGAATGTTTCCCACCACATCCGCAGGATCGGTTTTTGTCACTTCTAAGTTCACATGTCGATATATCGCGGAATCACTATAGCGCGGGTCTAAAGCATGTTGCTCAAAAACCGCGTTATTTTAGGATTCTACTGCATTAATATAATGTAATGAAATATAATATTAAAGCTATTTCCTTTATTAACAAATGTTTTAATTTCATGTTTCGTGCGTAGAAATGTATGTATACAGTACCAAAGGCACCTAAATGACCAACGGTTCGAAGTTTTTCGGCGCGTCAAGCTATTGCTTTAAATGAGAGGGTAGTAGTTTTGATACATTGGCTACTCCACACGAACTCGCCATTAATCCAGGGAAGTTATCCTTGTGCCAATAAACCACGACAAACTTCCAGCTGTTTTGTTGCCCTTATAGTGTTTTGCTTCCAGTTAGATTTTGATTGGTGATTCAATTGGTATCCCTACTTCTCTTGCTATCCTAGAACAAGCTGGATAGTCACTTAAAGCGAGTTTTTGAGTTTCCTTGGCTTCAGTATAAACACAAGCACGCTTCCGACACAGAGACACAGTAAGGTTAAAGAGTAGTCATTGGCTAAATAACCTCATCATGCTAACTTTAAATAAGCATTTCTGATATACAGGATGTCCCCCCCCCCCAAAAAAAAAAAAAAAAAAAAAAAAACACCGGCAACGCTTAGTGTGTTCTACGAGACGCAACTGATCGATTTTCAAACAGGAGCTCCAGTCCGGAAGTGCACGGTTTGAACGCTGTAGTGCATCGAAGTGAGATGCGTGTGCGTTCACATTTCGCCAATAAGCCCAACATCGAGCTGCCTACGTTAGAAACGGGCTTCGAACTATTTAGTTACTACACAACTGCAGAGCCTACATCAGCGGTGGTGAGCCTCATGCACATGATCTAATTAGTGCGATAGTCTGAAGATTTTCAATAGCTCCATGGACTCGAGCCATAAGGTCCTCCGCTGACGTTACAGGAGTGCAATACATCATACTCTTTATGCAGCTCCACAGAACATAGTCAAGAAGTGTCAGATCTGGCGACCGTGCTGGCCATGGAACTGATCCATCTCTACAAATCCATCGATTTGCACATGCGAGGTTGACGTGCTTCCGCACATTTACATCAAAATGTGCTCAAGTTGGCCATTTCCGCAGCTGTGTACTGGTACATGTCGCACTACTGTTAAAAAGGTTACTGTACTGGAAACTGCACAAGTAACGTAGTAGGATGCGCACCAAGGACTCTATGGAGGAATTTAGCGCATGTACAGGAATTATTGTGCTCAGGTCGTTCATCACAGTACACAGATGCATAAGGGTAACATACCTTCCGTATTATACTGTTCGCAAAAGTTACAGGCATGTGAACGCTAGCCAATGCTCAAGGAGAGCGCTGTTGCCAAGCGTAGTGCGTGTACTGGCAGAGGTTCTGTACATAAGAGCGTGTGAGATGCGTGTACCACATTCGGCAGCGCTGGTAGCAGGGGCAAGCCTACGATTCGCTGGAGTCTGCAGTACGGCCCGCCTCCATATGCCTTTAACTTTAGCGAAGATTATAATGTACCAAAACGAATGTTAACGAATTGTCACAACCGTTCGTTCTCAAACTTCGACGCTCTCCTGTGCCCAACCCGTACATTTCCACACAAGGGTTCCTATCTGAAAAGCAGTTTGCCATCCGCACAACATATTAAGCGCTGTCGGTGGTTTTTTTTTTTTTTTTTTTTGGGGGGGGGGGGAGACACCCACTGTATTTTAAGATTAGCGAGTCCATAAATTTAATATAGTACCTTCCCTATTGATTTTAAAAATATTCTCTCCCCCACTCTCCCATTATAAGAGGTAAATTCATTCAGCCATATTTGTTCATTAATCTGTTTATTACATTCTGTTAGTCAAAGTACTTGAAGAGTACAAGCTGAAAGTGGTATTTTGGCGTCTGATTTAAAATTGGGACTTTGGCTTGAATTTGCAGGGAGGTTTGAAAGCTGTGGTATGGACAGACACCCTACAGCAGTTAATTATGATGGGGTCATCCATAGTGATCATCGTTATTGGGCTGATTGATGTAGGAGGCTTCTCCACAATGTGGCAAAGGAATCTAGCTGCTGGTCGGATCGATTTCTTCAAGTGAGTACCTTTAAACTCTATTCAGCTTAGGAGAGACCAGGAAATTGGTGATAAGAGTTTTAACAAAACATCTTGACTTAAAATGAATGCTAGAATTAAAAGATGTGCATTCTGCGCGAACATGAAATTCCTAAACATGTTATTGCAAGTAAGAAGAGAAATGTAATATGCAGATCAACATGTATTATCTGTAAGTTCAAGTTGTACATTTATTCCTTCGTTTTGCTGGTGGTTCTCCACGACTTCTGCGTTTAATTTGGCAGACACATAAACTGTCTCTTCTTTAAGTTGACGAACGAGGAGATAAATGTTAGGTTTTTTGACATCGACACAGCAGTTTATATTTCAGTTCCAGCTTTCACAATAATTGTAAGTTCACTGTCTCTGGCCATATATGTTCTAGGTGCTCACAGGACAGATTGTGTTTTCTAACCACTATGAAACGAAATGATCTACAAAAGCTGTGAGTTTTTCATTTCTCGGAGTAACACCCATTAACCAACCATTAGTCACAAAACAGGATGTTAGGGGTATATGTGCAGATATTTTGATTAATAATTGAGGACAGTGTAATAAACAATACTACATCAATATTTATTTAATTTGCGAAGTTATAATTTTACTTATTAAGAGTAGTGTGCTATCAGATTGGTTAGTACCTTTAAGTAGGCGCGGTGCAGAAGACGAGGCACAATATGCCGATCTCTTGATACACGTATGGTGTACAGGAACCGATGTCCAATGATTTCTGCAAGGCCAATAACCTCACAATACCTTGACTAGTAGGTCACGCATTGAGATGTGAAGCAATATTGATAATCTATACCACAGGCGTTGTTCATTTCGCGGCGTACTTATGACCACGCAAGAAACATCAGGTAATTTGTTTGTAGGAAAACTGTTAGACGAATAGAAAAAAGCAACTAATACACTGAAATGGTTACATATTAGGGTAGTATTTATCAAAATGTCTGTACTTATATCCATAACAACTATCTGTTGGGGTGGAAACAGTGATAGAGCGGTATACATTCTGCACGTTAATTGAATATTTTCATCATCTCTGTAGTATAGCGCCTTCCAACACCCAGTCGGTCTGGGTGGCTCAGTTGGTTAGACGTTGGCCTACTGATCCCAAGGTCGCGGGTTCAAATCCGGCCCAGACCAGTGGTTTTTAAGTGTGCTTAAAAACGACAGCTCCATGTCAGTAGATTTACTGGCATGTTAAAGAACTTCTGCGGGACAAAATTCAGGCACACCGGCGACGCTGATGTGATCCTGGCAATTGACAGCGTCGTTAAAGAACAAAATAATTTTTTTTCCAACACCTAAGCGACAAAACTTGACATAAGTGGGAATTGCAGCCTTATGTTGGACACGAAGAGAATGCACTCAGAGGTGTATTCCACGATACAACTTCAAACTCCATGTTAATAGTTTCAGGAGACCACACAGGATACCAAACCTTTGTTCAAGAGTACAGCCGCGCATGCGTGCATTGTTTCTTCTACGGAAGCAATGCAAATAACACCGGCAAAACACCTATGTGTTCGATGTTTACATAAATGATGTACAATTGAGAGAATCGTTGGGAAATTGTCAAGTGTGCTATCTACGGAGAAAATCTTTACCTCTTTTAAACAAGTATTTGCATCTTCTACAGGAAACACAGGTCCAATAATGGCCAATTATTAAAGTTCCAGACCCACTAGGTAGAAGCAACAAATCTTCTGAAAAATTTATGCTTCTTGTATGTAGCATTACCAACACTAGTCAATGCTATTCTCCCCTCAACGCATAACTTAGTATTTCAGAAACCAAATTTAATCCTGTAATGTAAGGTTCACTGGACTCATCTTTAAATATTGCACACACAAAACAGACATATTACTTCGTGGTCTCTTTCTGCACGCCTCCACTTTTTATGTATTTCAGTGTCTACTAAATCTTGGACACAAGTATGTTCAATTATGCTAATAACACTGGCCAACAATGAAAGTGTTTCGGACTCAAAAATAGCTGATTTTTACGAATTTCCACCGACTGAATTCATAAATAACCATAAAAATGGCCGATTAGCTCTTGTTTTCGCAATAAAATAACAAGTAATTTGTTTTTGTATTTAATTTTCTGCCTGGGGAAAATTTTAGTTTTGAAATAGGCACACCTATCAACTGACAAAACACTATGTTCTTCAGCTGTTTGTTGGTTATAAACATTCATATTGTTGCTGTGAGTGTACAATTAATATTATTTCTCTTGTAATTGGTACACAATTCCTGGAGTTTTGAGCCTTTTAAGATGTAAACTTTCTTAAAATGCCACAAAACTGTGTAAATTCAGAAAATAGCTTTTACATTTGTGGTGAAGTACCATTTTCATTATAGAAACGAAATATGACACTTGTTAAGATTGGCTATTGACATTACTTTGGTATGAAGATAAACCAGAATAAGTCATGGGCTCCACATTTACCTTTTGCAACTCTTGTTATACTACGAGAATGGCTGAAAAACAAAGAACGATCTATGATTTTTCCTGTACCTGTGGTTTGGCGAGAACCTACAAACCATATAGATGACTGCTATTTCTGATGGCCTGCACGTATAAACGCAGGATTGTCAATGAAAAACAATCTGATGTGTTGCACTCACATGACCTTCTCTACTCTTGTACTAACCTTTGTTACAAACTCTTATTCCTATATCTTCTTCGTGTTACTTGAGATAAACATTTACAGAAATTATCTTATTGCTTAATTCCTTGTAGGTACAAGGGGAATGAATATTAGAATACAGTAGGCTTTGAGCGATAGTCAAATCGTTTTAGCTTTGAGATCCCGTTCTCTTTGCACGCTTAACATATACAAAAATGAACAACGATGTTCCATTTCACGAAAGTTTTCTTTTCTGAAACTGACACAAATAACAAGAAATATTTCCGAAATGGTTCACTCTACAAAAAAGTTTATACAGACATAAATTGTGTGTTTTAGCGAGATCTACATTTTTTGTACAGTACGATTTTGTTTATCTCTTAAGGTTTACGAGTTGTGCCAAAGTGATCCAGATTAAAGAGGACTACATAGGCTATAGCCATAAAATTCATAATATACCTACATTTCATTTGTCATAAAAATATCTTAAACATATCTCATTTTAATCAAAATCGTTATAGCCATTTTCAACAAAATGAGTTTTCGAAAAATTTTCCATGTAATGGGTAGTTTAAGGTGGGACTATTTTGTTCAAAATCGTCGTGTCGCATCCTTGAAAGTCATTGAACTTAAATACCAACTTTGGTATCTAACCGACTTTTCGTTTTTGAGTTATGCTGTCCACAGACTGACAGACAGACACACACACGGATCTTTTTCTAAAAATGTTTTTTTTTTTTTTCTTTTTATTCAGGGCGCCTCAAAACATATATTTCTGGTGAAACCTCGACATCGAATTTTTGGGTGGAATACAATACTTCCTCTACTTACCAGTAGAGAAAGTAAAAAGAACAATTCAATACTCGAATCTTCTGTTTGTTATTCAACCTATTCCACAGTCAGATAATTGACCACTTCTTTGGAATGGAGACTTTTCATAGGTTCCTCCAGACTAACGTTGAAAGCTGTATTACTTCACGTAGATTGTGAGGTGGGCTGAAAATCGAAGAAGATTACGAACTCACAAATATACATAGTCCGAGTTCGGGTTGTGTGAAGCCCGTAGCGCTTTAGAAAAATCCAGAATATTTGTGTTATTTATTTATGATATAAAGGGACAATAAACAAGTTTTTAACGAGGAAACGGAATTTAATCATTCTTATAAACTGTTGATCCGTACCGCGCCCTGAGATACATCGAGAAAGTTGATAAAAAAATATTTGAGTTTCATAGCTACAGAATGGTGCTTACGCGGAGCAAATGGACCAATATTTAAAGAATCATCGCGACTGTGGAACTCCCTCCCGGCTTCGGCACATACATAAAAAACCCGTTCCAGAGTTTAGCATAAAAACAATGCACTAAGATCTGGAAGCTCACTCTTCAATGTTTGAATTCATCGCTGAGAAAGTTGGGGAGGGAAAGCGAAGCGACCGCACGTGTGTAAACAGATGGTTTCCAAATACCGCGAATCATAGGTGCATGTTCGACTGTGTTGTGGCGGCCTTTGACTGCCAAGAGGTTTGGATATTCGGCACGCCGGAATAAGACAGTGGATAACTATTACAGCATTGTTACTATTAATATAGTCTTCAATATATAGTTTGGTTCT
This sequence comes from Tenodera sinensis, assembly GCA_030765045.1. Lineage (NCBI taxonomy): Eukaryota > Metazoa > Arthropoda > Insecta > Mantodea > Mantidae > Tenodera > Tenodera sinensis. The sequence goes on along the minus strand of JAUKNM010000055.1, from coordinate 1,011,882 downwards.
TAATTTATTATTGAAATATTTCTGAAGCTTCAAAACACGAAAGGACAAATGGGGATTCTCTCAATACGGGCGGGTTCTGCCCGACCTGGGCCCCCTCTGGCTGCGCCCCTGTTAAAAAGGGCGTTGCCTTACAACGAAGCCGCTTCTTACACTGAACAGTGTAACCTTCGGATATGAGGACTATTGAACGAACTTGGAAAAAGGAAAATATATATATAATATATGGATTGTATATATTGTATATGTGTTAACTCGGCACCCATTTCACAATCTCCTTTGGATATGCTATCCATACCAAATCTTAGTCGATAAATTGTTCGTTCTTGGACACAATGTCGCTGGGTGTCTTGTAATTTGAGGTCGCCAGAGAAAATAATTTTAATGCTTTCTAAAACTAAGATATTGTTTTGACCTTTGCGGGAATGGAACCTACTTCATTTTTAGTTTCTTTAATTTGTATGGTAAGTAGGGGAAGTATTGTATTACACCCAAAAATTCCATCTCGAGGTTTCACCGTAAATACATGTTTTGAGACTCCTCAATAAAAAAGCATTATTAGAAAAAGGGCCGTGTGTGTGTGTGTGTGTGTGTGTGTGTGTGTGTGTGTGTGTCCGTGAGCAGCATAACTCAAACAAGTAGTCCATCAAAAACCAAAGTTGATATTTAAGTTTAATATCTTTCAAGGATGCGACACGAAGATTTTGAAGAAAATTCGTCCACCCTAAACTACCTTACATACGGAAATCTTTTCGAAAATTTCATTGTCATTGTGATTATTATTATTATTATTATTATTATTATTATTATTATTATTATTATTATTACTATTATTATTATTATTATTATTATTACTATTACTATTACTATTACTATTACTATTATTATTATTATTATTATTATTATTATTATTATTACTATTACTATTACTATTACTATTATTATTATTATTATTATTATTATTATTATTATTATTATTATTATTATTATTATTATTATTATTATTATTATTATTATTATTACGCAAACGCTCCTCTCCTTCGAAGACGTCTACTTTAAGACCTATAAGATCTCGTGTTTGGTGTCCGGACTAGCTCTAGCAAGAGGTCCTAATCTGCAGGGTGTGCGTGGGTTATGGTAGGAATGGAACCAAACGAAGAATTAACCAACATATCACTTTATTTGCAAATTTCCAGATTTGTAGAGAACTGCCGACGATATTTAAATAGAATGTAACTTTGCAACTTCGACTACAACGTTATAACACTAACTTTGTCACCCTTTAGCAACCGCCGAATTATGTATACGCGCTAGCTTACGTACAACTCCCAAGTTGCACGTGCGTTATCTCGACTCGATTCAAGACGAGTGTGTCTTGCGTTGCATTTGTTTTTGCGCGAGCAACACGAAGGAAGCGATTTCCATTGGCTAACTTTAGAGCACGTCATGGTAATATAGGAATCAGCCCGCTAAATCACTAAGGCTGAGTACAAACAACAATTTTAACCTTATCACTCATTTAAATCTGATTAGGCTTCCATTCTTGAGACTTTAACATATTCAGCTTTATTACGTTTTCCCCTTAACTATTGACTAGAATCTCCTTTTGTTTCTTTCCATTATCAAATATATATTGACACTATAATTTCGGTTTCAATTATTATTATTATTATTATTATTATTATTATTATTATTATTATTATTATTATTATTATTATTATTATTATTATTATTATTATTATTATTATTATTATTATTATTATTATTATTATTATTATTATTATTATATTTACTATTATTATTATTATTATTATTATTATTATTATTATTATTATTATTATTATTATTATTATTATTATTATTATTATTATTATTATTATTATTATTATTATTATTATTATTATTATTATTATTATTGCTATTATTAGTATTATTATTACTATTACTATTGAATAATGGGATTTTCTGGCTATAGCCGACATAGTCCTGATTACTCTCGATGAATTTTGCATAACCAGTAAACTGTAAGAGAATCTTACTATATAAAAATGTAGATATCGTTAAAACACAATTTATGTCTCCATAAATTTGTTGGTGGAGTGAACCATTTCAGAGATATTCCTTGTTATTTGTGTGAGTTTTGCGATACCTATACTTTTCTCAAAGGGAAGGTTGTTATTAATTTTTTTATATCTTAGCTGTGCAAAGAGAACGGGATTTCAAAGCCTTCATATAGCGACCAGCTTCAGAAGATTAGACTATCGCGTTAAGCCTGCTGTTCAACATGACAAACATTTCATTTTCGTTATACTGCTGTAAGGAATTAGTAATTATACATATTACTTGGTGACATATATATGTACATATTTCTTGTTCGCTTGAGTTTAGAAGATACATACTAGTTTGTGGAAATATTAGTAAGAAGATTTTTATATCCAGGGATAATTAATTATGACTTATTGTAACATATACATTGTGATGGTTTTGAAATGATGATACTTGCATTGACAACACATTTTCTAACCTTACACTTATAAAACAATAAATGTAATTGTCATTGTCAGGCAACAAAATACGGGATTAATTCTTGACCCTACAATCCGATTTGAAAAATGTAGACCAAATCAAGGAGGCTGATGAGGGAGAAAACTGTGTTATGAGCCTTGCATTCCATGTTTACAAGACAAAATATTTCAAATTGGAAAGTGACTGGTCTACTTTTTAGTGCTCGCGGAGTGATTATTAAATTTACTGTTAATTACACTGTTAATAACACTTTGATAGCAATTAGGTGTTTTAGAACATATTAGTTTACAAATTATATGTGATTCTTTGTACATTTTACACGATTATCTGTATATTACACTAAAATAAATAATTCTAAAATGGTTAGCTGTCCTATTTCTAGATTTTGCAATAATTTTGTACATTATTACACTTTAGCTATCAAATATTTTTACATTATATGATTTTTTATCCTTTATCATTCATATTTAAAGTTGTCTATCTGCAGATCTATTAGCAAGCATGTCTTTATGACAACCCTAAAATAGGACAGCTATCCAATGACTGGATTTCCTCTCATATCCCCCTTGCACCTGCAAGAATACTAGCAATAATTTCTGCAATAGCTCATCTCGACTGACATGAAGAAGATAGAGTAATTCTTTGTAAGATTAGTTATTACAAAAGTGGAGAAGTTCATGTGAGTGTGTGCTAGCCCGTGCTGCCACATACCAGAGGGCACCTATTTTATATGCCAGGCTTATTCTCCATTACAATTTACAGTTTGCAAATTGGTTACAATTATACCATTTCAATATATAAATAATAAACTTAACAATAAAACATAATCAATAAGATACAACATTAACAAACATAAATATAAAATAAACAATGAACAATGATTAACAATAATGAATTAACACTTAACAAAATCCTTATAACAAGTAGAATATAAAATTTCATACAATAACCAACAAAGGAGAATAACAGATAGCACAAACAGATGATAAATAAACAATGAGAATTACAAAAGAAAACAAAACAAAGAAGTAAATTTACAATAGGGATTGGTTTTTAAATTCCCTGTTTGCAATTTGAAATCAAGCCTACAAGCTTGTTTAGAAACCAACACTTTTTCTTGTTTCTAATTAAATTGAATAGGCAACTGCTCCGAATGTGCCACTTGAAGTCCATAGCTAAATCGTTTCTCAATGAACATTCAAATAAAGCATGTTCAGGTGTTTCAATTAGACCACAACAGCATAATTTAGAGTTAGACAAGCCCAAATGAAAGAGGTATTCAGAATATGGACCATGTCCAGATAAAAAAAGGATTAATCCTCTATTAGGTTTTAAAAATTTCATCATAAATCTTTCTTCAATCGAAGGAAAAAATGAAAACATCCTTCTCCCAGTTTCTAAACCCTCCCATTTATCTTGCCATTCGTTATAAATTAGATTTTTTAATTGAATTTTGTCCAAAATTAACTCACACACAATATTTGATGTCCTAACAAAATTATCCCTGCGCAACCAGTATCTAGCCTATCTTTTCCCGATTTTTAAATTTAAGGGCAATAGTCCTAATATAACTAGTAAACCATGAGTAGAAACAGTGGAAAAGGCCCAAACAAGTCTTATTAACATTTTCCTTTGAAGACTTCTAACCAACCTTTGAGTCGTTAATAAAAACATTCTTTCCCTCAAGAACTAGCAGCATAAGAAGAATAGGTACCAAAACAGAATTATTAAATAATTTGACAACTTCATATGGAATATCACTGAAGCCTTTAATTACAGAAAGAATTTTATTTAAAGCAACGAACGCCTTCGCCACAACCTTTCCAACATGAGCTTTAAACAATAATTGTTCATCCAAAAATACTCCTAGGTATCTAGCACTATGCTTACGTGAAATGCTCTTTTGAAATTTTAATGTAGGAGGTATTATTAATTTACCTTTTAATAAAACATAACACGTTTTCTCAATAGAGACGTTTAATTTAATTTTGGTAAGTTCCCCCAATAAGGGGCTCTAATTATCTAGCTGTCGACGGGCCCTTAAACCCTAATCACTCACTCACTCCCCTAATAGCACATCCAAAACAATGGCACAATTGGTTTCTAATTCAATTCTTGAATTTGCATGGACCAGAAGCAGTACATCATCAGCATAGGCAATTATGCTGTACAAATTTTCTAATTCCCCAAGTCAAAATAAAACCTCTTCAGTTCCTAAATCCTAAAATAAAGGACCACAAATTGAACCTTGTGGACATCCTTTAGTCAAAATCTTACTCACTTCAAGTGAGCTACTCTTAAACGAGACCTTTCTTCCTAAACAATAATGCACACAGGAATGGACAACTTGCCGAGAACAACCTATATTAGTCTTTTAAAAAGGTCATGTGAGTGTAAAAGATTTTTTCACATCTATGTGGTCACAAATTTGATTTCAAATGGTAGGCAGCCTCATGCTAAGTATAGACAGTAGGCTGAGGATGGGGATCTCACTTTTTTGGTGTTCATTGTAAAGATTTGTCTTTCTCCCTCTTCCGCTTTCTCTCTTTCTCCCATCATATTCCTCTCTGTCGCTCCTTCCTCTTCTCACTCGAGCTGTGTAACAAACCTATCATGTGATATTTTAAAATTTAGTGTGTGTATTAGACATCCAATATAAGTAAAATAACTATTTTTAGAAAATGTGTAGATTATTTTACCTGGATTATACGTGTTTGATTTGTTACTTTTATAAAGTCCTGCAACTGAAGTAGAAAACATTCTAAGAGTGTTCTTGTCTATCATCACGCGCTGCACATACCAGTTGAAGCCTAGGGAATTGCTATCCGCTTGCATCTCCTACTTTTGTCACAGAGGTATGAAAAAAGTTTTTATTTGTTGGGTGGTGTAATAGCTCATGCAGGTAGTCTAAACAGCTTTGTGGAAAATTCTCTTCTTGTTTACAAGGCCAGAACAACTGTAGACAATTATCATGGACAAATGAACAATGTGAACTTAGAAAAATTGGTTCAAGAAAAGCTGGCTCCTAATTTGCCCCAGTCTTCTGTTGTGTTGGACAATGCCCCTTATCACAATGTCCAGATGGATAAACCCCCACCCAGGAGAGCTGTGAAATGTGCTATGATATTGTGGTTGCAGAACCAAGGGATCAGTGTGACGTTTCTGTGCGTAAAAACATTTTTACTGGCTGAATGAAACAAACATACCTAAGACGAAAGATTTTAAAGTGGACATATTTTGGTTTCAACTGGCCACACAGTCCTTCGCTTGACCCCAAACATGTGTGATCTAAATCCCATAGAACTAGCTGGGCCAAGGTGAAATGAATAGTTAGGGAAAGAAATGTAACAAATCACCTATTGTTACCGAAATTGCGGATATAATGCTTAAGGATATATCACTTGTGATTGAAACAGACTTGCAAGGGTTTTGTAAACATGTACAAAAAGTGAAGGATGGTTACTGGGAGAAAGATGCTGTACTTGAAAACATAATCAACAGTATTGTCATTTCACTGGGGCATGAGAGCAGCAAGTCTTCTTTCACCTTCTGCAGCAAAAATAGGTCTGGTTCTGAAGAAAAGCTGGCCACTCCACTTGCTTCAGGTGAGTGTGTCATTTTTACATACTAAACAAATTGTATGAAGTGAATAACATTTAAAAGTCGCTATTCTGAGCAACTTCTTTGTTTTAATTGACACATTTCAAGGTTGGCATTATTGCCATACATGCAAACAGAAGCTCGAATTCGGTTTCAGATATTGCTTTTTACCTGGAATTGTTTACTGACATGATGGCTGGCTGCACTCCTGCCAGGGACCGTGAGCTTGTGAACAAGCTGTTATTGTGGCACCAGAAATACTCCATTGTGGCTAAGTATTTCTTCTTTTTAATGTTATTATGTATAGTAAGCAGGGGAAGTATCCATTCCATTCAGAAATTCAATACGGAGATTTCACTGGAAACACATGTTTTGAGATTCCCTGAATCTGACTTGGGCTATTAGTAGGCCCACCGTGGCCTCGATGTGGACGAGTGGATAGAACACTCACTTCTCACCAAAGCAGCCCAGGTTCAATCCCAGGCGACCACATGTGTGATCTGTGATGGACAAAACGGTGCAGGGGCAACTTTCCTACGGGTTCACCGGTTTCCCCCTTCATCTCATTCCACCAGCACTCCATCTTCATTCCATGTACCATCAGTGTCACCGCAAGTTGTAAAAGCAGGCGTTGAACACTAACAAAAAGAACTAGGCCCGCCAGATCTGGACAAGAGATTGCTGATTAAATGCTAACTTCAGGAACAGTGCATTTAAATAAATTTGTCTTGAAACAAGCTAAACAACAATTATAAAAGT